>OZ010671.1:71615523-71663985 GCA_963932185.1 Troglohyphantes excavatus | reverse complement strand
AATGATTAAATAAGTTATTTTTAATTTTTTTTACATTTCATTTGTTGTTATATAGGAAATAACACAACATATATCGATACAAAACCCATTTATTATTATTATAGATAAATTACAATACCAAATCTTTTTACTGTAAAGGCAATCACATCATTTTAGTGTATTTACATCAATCTTAAATGTGAATTGCTTAGTAGCATATATAAAATACAGTAAAAGTTTACAAAAGGAACAAAACATTATTTTTAATAAAATGAAATCAATCAAACTATAAATTTTATGATAAACTTTTACAAGTACAAAACATTATTTTAATAACAGATTTCAATATTTTTATGATAACATTAGAAAACATTTTACAAAGTACAAACAATATTATTTAATAATGTGATCAAACTAAACTAAATATACATCACCCGTTTTTCACATGTTTAAAACATTGCATAAATATACCACCACCTTTTAGTAAAAATAAAACATGTCACTCTTCACTTTCTTCAATCAAATAATGTCCAAAACTTAAACTTTTTATACCATCGTCTAAAATATATTTTTTATCAAAAAAGCTGTTTAAAGTTTTTCTATTTTCGAGTACTGTTTTTAAATTGTGTTGTTTGGATTTAATGGCTATTTGTGTGTGTTTTAAATTTAATTGGTTAAACAAGACATTTTTATAATCTTCGGATCCCAGGGTGTCTAAGGTGGATTTTTTTACTCCTTTAGCAGTTTTTTTTACAGAATCTTCGTATGTAATGCAATACATTTTACATTTAAGAGCAACAAATTCTTTAATTGCACTACATGATTCATTTTTTAAAAAACCGAGACACCCGCTATTTTGGGGGTTGTAGGCTATATGGTTGGTGGGAAAATTACTGAGGTCCAAAATGTCTGAAAATTTTGTATTCATATCGCTGTAAACATCATTTGTTGTTATTTTTGCAAAGATGGAATCAGTATCGGTATACAACAGGCTACATCTGTTTTTATAATGTTTTTTAAGGTGAGAATAATACAATTTGTACATTTGCAACTTCGCCCGTTCAAGTACAGAAAATCCAATAAAAATGGGGGAATTTAGGAATAGATTTTTCTTTTTCATTTTAAAAACAGCAAAAGATTCGTTGATACTTTCAAAATAATCTAAAAGCGGACTGGATAATTTTCTTTTACACTGTTCCTGGGTGAAAGCTCCCTGCATATCAATTCTTTTCCTATTATTTGCTATACTTTTTCCAAAAATCCCATTATTCATTAATTTTAAGAGATCCCTTTCAAAACGATCATCGGTTTGTTGCCTTTTTTCGTTATTAAAAGAAATGTAAGGTTTGAGATAATCCCTTTGATGAAAGGATAAAATTCGATGAATTTTTTTTAATACCAATCCCTGTTCCAAATAATATTGAAGGTTTAAATAGTGGGTTACATAGTTCCGTTTTGTATAGAAATTGGGGATTAATTTTCGAGAATAATTTGTAAATTTTATATTTTCTTTCTCTATTAAGTTTTTTTGATACGGCGATAACATGTCCTTTTCAACTTTTATATGCTGAACGGCGAGAGGGAAGTCATTATGAAAATCTTGTATTTCGTTTTTGGGATATTCCAGGGTTACCTCCAAAAAATATCCTGTCGTTGATTCCGGTGAAATGTCAAACAAATTAAAGCTCTCGATTTCATCTTGTCTTAGCCATTTGAAATTGCCATAGGGAAGAAAACTCTGTAGACAAAATCCGTATAAATTTATAGCGTCTAGCGTAATGATATAACTGTGCTCTATGGTGGGGTCGTATGACGAAAGGTAAGGGTTGTTTGCTTTTGCATAACGGTCACCGAGTGTGACAACTCCACCACGGATATTACCCTCCAGCCAAATAAACATGTTGACGTCTGTAAACAACTGTATTTCGGCTTTCGTTAGGCGAAGGCAAGCATCCCACGCTAAATTTGCGGCAGAAATAAAGTGAACAGGGTCCAATCGGTAATATTGCATTGATTTGCGGCGAAACGATGTAAAGACTTCGGCAAGGAAAATTACATCCAATCGTTGATATAATTCTAGATAGTCACCAAAGTTTTTTAATTTA
Organism: Troglohyphantes excavatus; assembly: GCA_963932185.1. Classification (NCBI taxonomy): domain Eukaryota; kingdom Metazoa; phylum Arthropoda; class Arachnida; order Araneae; family Linyphiidae; genus Troglohyphantes; species Troglohyphantes excavatus. The sequence goes on along the minus strand of OZ010671.1, from coordinate 71,661,901 downwards.
AATGTTTTATAGATGAGAAGTTCATGATCGTAATCGTTTTGGGATATTGCCGAATTTGTTAATTTATTAAAAAAGGCTGACTTAGGAGGAAATTTAGAATGTTTCAAGACATTTTCATCCGAGAAATACGAATAGGGGAACGTGTTTTTTCTTTGTAGGAGATGTCGGTTTTTTAAATGTTTGAAATATGAATTAAACAATGAAAAGTTGTGATTGGAGGATTTTAATGTTTCTACGAGAGTTGCGAGAGATGCATTTAAAAATTGCATAGTGTCCATAAATTTCATTTCATCGATTTGAAAAACCGAAAAACGCTGCGTGTTTACTGGAATAATATTTATTTTCTCTCCTACATGCCAATTGACTTCTTTAAGAATAAAATTAAGGTCGTATCCGCGTAAATTGTGAAAATAAATGGGCAAAAAGAAAGAGGTTCGAAGATTTAAATTACAACTGACATGGCTAAATCCTCTGATGTTGTCATTGTAAGTAAAGTGGCAATGGTCCAAAACTTGAAGGTCCGTCGAGAGAAACGGCTTTTCGCATATGTGGCATTCGGTCTTATTACTCGGTATCCTCCCCTTCATGGGGGCGATTTCATGCATTTTGGCAATTAGTTTCTTTGTGATTTTTTTAAGAACCGAAAGAAAATTTTGAATAACGTCTAGCCCTTGGTAATACTTTTGAAAAATTAATTTGTCGTTAATGTCTAAAACGATTATAAAATACGTGTAAGGAATGTGTTCCTCAATCGGGGTCGAAAAAGTTTTTGTTGGATGTTGCATTGCACTCGATATTGGACGTAGCATGCTCTCGAAATCGCAAAACACGACAAAAGGATGATACAACATTTTATGAACATTTTTAAACTTAAGTATACGGTTTTCATTAAACGGCATGGCTATCTTTTGAGGCGCGTTTTTTACACAAAGATCTTTGTGTGTTTGTAATGTCGTTCTCCTTTGAAACCCGCTGAGACAATTTTCACAAAAATGGTGTAATCCTTTCTTTTCTGATAACAATCGATTGAAATTTTTAATAAGAAAATAATGTTTTTTATACAAAAGCAAATTTACTTTTTTACCTACTGTTTTACCCTTATATATAGGATAAAGGTTTGAAGTGTAACCGTATACTTTTATTTGTAGTTTGTTAAGCTTTTCGAATTTCGCTATTTGATCAATGGTTACTGGGAATTTAAGTAAACTATAATCTAGGTTAGCTAAATAACGGTCATATTTTGAGGGGTAATTGGAATTGGCAACGACAGGATATAATTTTGCGAGTATGCAATACAGAAAGCACATGTGATTGTTACATTTTATGTTTAATAGGGCTTGTTTGTTTTTTAGACGTTTCGGCAGCGCAATGGTTCCACACCCCCCTCCCATCCCCCATGCGACATAATTCCCAATGTGAAGGTCCAAAAACTCGATATTTTTTATCACCCATCCGCTCCCATTTAAAAGGAAATTTTCCACTCCATGTTTAAGATTATCAAAGGCGTTATCTATGGCCGAAAAAATCTCGTAGGGCGAGAGGATTCGTGCAGTATTTGAGTTGAAATAAAAAGTTTGGGTTACTTCTTCCTGATCAATATGTTTAAAAAATAATACGCTTATGCATATAACTAAGCGTATTCTTAACGCTAAAGAGGTATTTAACTGGTCGAAAATGTCGTCCCTGATATCGGCGTGTAATCGGTCTACGTCTCGGTAGTTTAATGTACACCGAAGACTGCGGAGGTAGCCCCTGAAAGCAGAACGAAACGGTGCAAAATGAAACATTTGGCGTTGGACTTACTGTACTCGAACGGGTGGGTTTTTTGGACTACAGTACTCGATTAATTGAGGGGGATTAAGTTATTTTTATAAAGTGAGACAAGCAAATGTTTTTTTTTTTAAATTTTGAAGTCGTTTGCCTTGCAATACTCCATCACGGTTTCTATGGCCTTTCGGACCGTCTGGATTTGTTTGATGTTGATATTGAATCGGTTTTTTATTTCTCCATCTACATTCTTATAAAACCCCAGATAGTATTCCTTTTTAAAAGGCTTCACCTCCAACACAATGTCGGATCCGATGTAGATAGAGTATGGGTCCAGGGTAGGTTTCGCAAGTGGCACTTCGGTAGAGGAGAGATTGAGGTCAAATTTTTGGAGTTTCCTTTTTCGAGTTGATTCGCGGGCTGGTGATTTGGCCTTTCGTTTTAGTTGGGTGAAGTCCTCCTCATCTGATGACCTTTTTTTACTCGACTCCCCACCTGATGGCCTGACCTTTCTTTTTAGTGGAGCAAAATCCTCTTCGTCCGAGGAGAGGATCATGGATTTGTCGTTTCTATCTGGGGCAAATTAAAAAGAACTTTTGAATGAAATGAACTTTGAAATTAAATTTAAATGAACTTTGTGCAGAGTACACATAGACTTTACTTGAGGGGGGATAATGCGGCTTAGCTAAATAGATTTTAAAAATACTCACCAGACATGACAGAGGAGTTTTCGGATGCTGGGTCTTCGACAGGGCACTGAAGAAGTAATGTGAAGATTGCGAAAAGCAAAAGCACTATTTATATGAAGATTTTACCTTGGTGGAAATCCCAACATTCCATGGTTGAAGGGTACAAATTTCATAGGGCATTGCAATACGGGATGTTTTTAGATGGAAATCCTTGAAGTGTGTTTCATGAAAGCGCCTTTGCGGAAAAAAAAAGTGATTATCCATTCATGTATATCCTTGACGCAAAGAGAGAATGCACGCCAAGGAGCACGTTTTTTGTTTAAAATGCAATCATTTAAATATTTTTACATGTGTAATTCCTTCCTTTTGAGCCGAGTCTATTATAATATCCATTTTTGCGAAAATGGTATCTCATCCTTGAAATGTTCGCGATGCGAAGATTTTGCTTCCCCCCTAAGTAATTTATTGCTGTGTCCATTTTTTGGGAAATAAGATTAGCATAAGATAAAAATGAAAGCACATCCCTGAAATATTTCGTTTTCTGAATGCAGCGTAATTTGTTCGAGCATGGAGGTGGACAAATTTAAATAAACAGCAACATTTATGATTTTAGAAGGATAAAAGTGTTTGATGAGAATTATACAAAAATGAAATTAGTCAAATTTCAGTTTTTCACATAATATTTTCAAAGTGTGTTCGCATAAAAATGTTTTGTATCGCGGATATTTTTCTATCATTAATTGGGCAAATGTTAAAAAAAAGCCAATTTTTACGAGGGTTACTCCGTCTACAAATAAGCTATGTGAGATTGTGCGTAGCGTGCTTATAGATGGAGGGGATTTATCTACAAGCTCTTTTATTTCATTACCACAATACCGTGCAATTTCTTCCATCTTTATGAACACTTATCCTTTTATCATTCCTATATATAATATCAAAAAAGACGGTTTACAGTTAAAAATATTTTTATACATATTATTTTCTCAAGACAATATACATATTATTATTTTCAATATATTTTGCGTACACTGTCTATGATACAGCGAGAGTCTAGGCTTTTCAAAAATTCTTCAGTTACAAAATGTAGTAGTCCATTGTTCTCTTGAACGAATTCAGTGGCTATTTGTTTTAGATTAAGTTTCATCACTGCCAAATTAAAATATTTGTTGAGTTTCGTTTCATTACTCATTGTAACACACTCATGTCCTAGTTGATTTTCGTAAGAAAGTTTGCATCCGTCACATTTCAAAACAAGGTTCATAGCTTTTTCTAGATGAGTTTTCAAAAATTCACAGAGAGAAACACTTAATATCATTTCGGCATCGGTTTTCTCGACAATTGCTTGGGGGGCACACTCTGCATTCTCCGTCTTCATCAGCATCCATCTTTTCAACGCATGTGTGAGCAGGAAATGTATAACACTTTCCGTGATGAGATGGGACATATCTTTCAACTGACACCATTGGTATTCTGACATCAAAAGTACCCCCGGTATGAAGTGTCGGGAAAAGTTCGGTTTCAGAAAGCATCTTTGCATGGATACTTGCATCCCGTCACTTGTTTCAACAGTCGCAAGGAATAGTTCATTTTCGACGATTGAAAATGTCTCAAACGAGGTAGGCAAATCCACAAAAATTGGGTTATTCACATTCTCACAAAAGGATTGCCAAAGGAATGGTGGAAGGATAATTCCATTTTCTGATGGCAGAAAGTCACCTGATGCGATTCTAACAAATTCACATATGCGAATAAACACTTCGTTGTCTTCATCCAAAGACACAATCACAAATAATCCGTTTCCTAAATGAAGACAATTTTCCGGCAGCGTCGATTTATGCGTGTTGTAGATATCAAGGGATCTTAAGCGCCTTGCAGTCTCGGCAAAGCTAATAGGAGTCGTCGTCTTATCCATGTCGAGTTTTAAAGAGAAATGATAGCACCTTATTTCATCCAGCTCAAGAAAATAACATCATTTAAAAAAAATCCGGTTTTAATTATTCCAAAATAATATTATTCGCATTAAAACATGATTCAACAAGATATTTCGACTTATACCATCCTGAACGTGTTTCGCATTAAAACATGTTTCAACAAGATATTTCGAGTTACACCATTCTGAACATGTTTCGCATTAAAACACGTTTCAACAAAATATTTCGACTCCTGAACATGTTTCAACAAGATATTTCATCATGTCTCGAGTCAGTTTTGATAAAACGTTTTTCGAAACATTGTTTAATTCATGGCGCCATCTATCGTTCGTTTTAAAAGTATTATTTTCTCTGGCAGCTGACTCGAGCTCGCGATCTAAAAATCTTCGTGGCTGAATTGGCATGCATTAACCAACTGAGCTACGAAGACTTGGAGAGAAATGATATGAGACTTTTTAAAAAAGAGATCATACATGTGTATTTAAAAAAAAAAACATTTTTATTTCATCTCAGTTAATTGATTACATATTCGTATAACGATGGGTGTTCTTGCTCGTAAAATAGCGATGCATGCGTGTTCGCAGTGTTCGATGTGCCCGCTCCAAAATAGCGACTTTCTGTCCGCTTTTCGTAGAATAATGATGAATGTTATGTTTTTTTAACAAACTTTTCATCTTTGCGTTGAAAAATTCGGTTCCGTCGTCAGACTGTATATTTTTGGGTTTAACGCGTTTCAACGCAGTTTTTAAGGCGTCAGCGATCGCAACAGCTGTTTTATTTTTCACCGGGATCGCTCTCAAGAACCGAGACATCACATCTATTATGCTCAAAATATATCGAAACCCTTTGTTCTCTTTTGCGTATTTTTGCATATCCACCAAGTCGATCTGCCATAGCTCGTTCACGCCGTAGGCTAATGTTTTACGCCGTTTATATTTGTGACGAACTGGAAAATGGAGCGTGTATGTATCTTGTTGCGAAAGCCATTTTCGTGTTGTGGCAGTATCCACTTTCGCTTCATTTGCTAGATTCCGAACTCCGCCGAAAGAACCAGGATTTTTCGGATCGAAATAAATCTTTTTCATTCGAGTGGAATCCATTTCAACTTGGTGCGCGATGGTGAAGCTTGATAGGGAGTCGAAGCTTGATAGGGAGACGAATCATGATCTGGTGATGTAGCTCGTTTGGGAGTTTGTTGAGGATCGAGATTTGACAATTCCAGTTGTTCGCGTACGTATTTATTCCCAATCCACTGTCGAGGTATATTCGCTTCATACACTCCTTGAAAAAAAGTGTCGAACCCTCTGGGTGGTAGTTCTGGTTTCTTCATGTCGCGCATTAAATATCCAAACAAGTCGATCGCATTGCTACGATGGAGAGGTTTTCCATTGACTTCCAGTTCGTTTTGGTCATTAAATTGGTATCCTATATTTTTCAGACTCACTAATATAGGGACGATATGTCTCTTCTTCGACTTCGCAACCGCGTGAATCACAAATTTTGCTACCACGGGTGTCACTATATCTTTGTTCTCGAAAGAACTTTCGGATGGGATTTCATGGTTAAAAAACTCTGGTGGTAGTTCAAAAGTTTTTGCAGGAGCAGGTTGCATTCTTTTCTGATATTTCGGAATAAGTTGAGAGAGTAATTTTCCTCGCAAATCATCAGCCATTTCATTTTGATGCAGCACTTGGATAATCTTGTCTTCTAACCGAATCTCTGGTTTATTTATTTGGTAATATTCCGAAACCAGATCCGGAGATACGAGAGCCATTTTTCTAGACATTGCCTGCTAATAATTTTAAAACGGTTGGAATAATCATTGACAAAATTGATCCGCCTGTTTGTTGCTTTAATATTTTTCTCTTCGACGACAAACCTGTTTTTTATCGGCTAATTTGCGAATAACTTTTTTATACGGTGCCAATTTTTGTACTTGAACCCCCGGAATATTGCCGTGCAATAAATTTTGACAAATTTCGCAGATAGATTTTAGCTGATCCGTACTCGCTGTGTTTAAGATCGCTTTTTCGTTGTTGTGGTGAGGCTTTAGAGAGAATATGCAATAAATGCACGTGTTTTTTTATCCGTTTCATTGTTCTACTGGCACAAACACCCATTTGATAAAATTTTCATCAGGAAAGATAGATGCTCTCAACCTCTGCTCGTCGCACGTCAGCGGGTGGACATCTACGAATAAATAGCTGTATGGTTCGTGCGTTGCCTTTTTATACGCGTCCATGAAATATTTACCTTTAAGAGGAAACGCTTGTCTCGCGAAACAGGACATTTGAGATGCGTCTCGGTTGTTGCGAAACAAAACGATATAGTGCGTATTCAAACTAATATCTCGCATCACTTTCACTTTCGGAAAAAGATTTTGTGTAATAAGTATTACACTAAAATTTTTATGGTGCGACGTGACTCGAAACATTAATTCCACTTCTTCGTTTAATTTTGATTGTAAATCGTCAAACACCACCAAATCAAACGCCTCTTCTTCGGGTGGTAATCCGCATACAAATTTTATCCCCGGTTCAGCGCCCATCCATTTTTGATAGACGGAAAAACACCAACACACCGTTTTAATCTCACGTTCGTAGACATCACTTTTATAAGTTTTCTCACTAGTTCTGTTTTTCCAGAAGAAGAGGGTCCCGTACATATCATCGTGGAGGGAAATTTTAATTTCAGCATTGTTGACAGAGTTTCAAAAATTCGTCTTTAAAAAGTTGAATTCCGCATTGTTCTGGTTTTAAATCATTCGTTCCGTTATAATAAAACTTTCTTATATCATACACCACCTTTTTCTCCTTTGTACATTTATGAAAATACACTCGGCGACCAATATTTTCCGAGACCGAACAAGTACTCTTGCTCAAATCCACATATTCTTCGTTTGGTATCAGCAACACTATCAATTCTGCGAGACACACGATCGCAAGGATCGCGATTACAACTATTTTCACCTCCATTTGACGTTCTCGTGTTTTCTATTTATATATATATACCCCAAAATAATTGTCGTTTTGAAAAGAGCGGGTTTTCGAATTGACTAGTTTTCTAAAAGTTTTTTTTCTGAAACTACTATACAAATACTTTTCAAGTTTTCTAAAATCTCAATTTCAGAAACCATAAAACTTTTTATAAAACGATGGTATCTGTATTGTAGATTTAAAAAAACATTTTTTTTTAAATCTGCAATACAGATACCATCGTTTTATACTACTGAATACGTCTTTAAAATCAGCACGGGGTCGCAACCTGAAAAACGACATTTGTCAAATCCCCACAACTCCGCGGGGAATCAGCCTACGGGGATAAATGACCTGCCATTGTGTAGGGGAAGGGAGGCGCGTCGACCAGGTTTGCAATGAACCCATTCCTCCTTCTGACCTTCGTACTGTGTCGGCGGAACGAGTCATTTTTCTGACAAAGAATCAAAAGCCCGAGCAGGCACGCATACAAAGTATTCACGATCTAAACTCTACAGTCATTTGGAGGACTGCACCTGCCCCCGAATTTTTAAAAAAATACCCACTCCTAAAGAATTAGCAAACATAATCAGGCAAGCTATTCCATTTGTATATTACTCTATTATGAAAATAATGCTTTCTACCAGCCCAATGAAGCTGGGATTTGTATAACTTGAATCCGTGGCATCTAGTCCCATTACCATAATTCAATTCTAGTCCTTCAATTTGATAAATTTGAATAGCTCCCCTCTAGTCGTAATCTTTGCTGGTCACCTCATATACCCGATATTTCCGCTTGGACGTCCTGTTACGCTTATTTTGAAATAAAAATAACCACAAAACATGTTTTTCAAGCCTTTTGAAAACTATTTTCCGGGATAGGACCCCCAGAAAATACCAGGTTTTTCCTCATGCAGCTCAACAAGAAGTATTATACTAAAAATTGAAATTTTTCTAGTTTTTTTAAGTATTTTTATGATCTTTACAGTAATTCGATTTTTAATTTTTTTCCCCTTGACTTTCAATGGGAGGGGTTTGAACCCCCTGAACCACCCCCTTACCTACGTGCTCGAGTCTGCGTGCTGTATTTAGAACTTTTTAGAAATTGTCGGAACGACTTTGCAAAAAGATTTTGTTTGGTATTGGGATCTTAAATCCATGATGTTTGTGTACACGGTTGTACTTCTAAGTGTATTTTCATGGGATCGTCTTCAATAAAAAATATTAAAAATCGCTTGGCAATGCTTGATCACGTTAGTACATCGCACAGTGTACCAACATGTGTGTACCTCTAAGGGAACCAATACTTTTTTTTACTATTAAAGTCGAACTTATGACCATTCTATCATGAGCTCGTTGCACTCCCAAAGTCGAGATTCGAACCTGCAACCCTCCGATCATGTAGCTACTCTAACCACTCGGCCACACCACGGGCCTCTAATTAAGTGAAGTTAGATAAAGATCAAGCTAACGATAGAAAAAGTATTTTTTGTCCTAGAACATGCAGTTCTCGTTCAATTTAAAAGAATAGAAGGGGGGGGGGGGGGGGAAGAGAGCATGTTTTTATTATTATTAGCCCGCCCTGTCCCTAAGGATATTCGGGCAATATGTTGTGACGTCAAAGTATTTTTCTCCATATACATTTTGCACTCGTAAATATCCAGCACTTAGTGAGTGTGAGCAACACGCTCGAAATATTTGTCACATAAGATATTTTAAGAATACAATTTTACAACAATGCTGGGTGGTTGCCCACATGTGGAGGCGTACCTGGAAAAATATGCATGGAAATACAAGACTTAATAACTAACTTAAATCCTATACAAGAACAGTGATGTACCGAAGAGTGAGTGATAAACTCATTGTTCACTATCAGAGTATTTCCATAGATTCAAATAAATAATAGACTTAGGTGTCACTGTTAACCTATATGAAAAGGAGTTTATAGTAATGTCCGTGAGAGTTCAGACAGTTAAGAGTTTCCAGCAATTTGGAGTACCCAAAAAGTTCACCTTTTACTAGAGTTCAACATTTAAAAGTCTCGTGCTTCCATGATACGTTGAATCACTTGTTGAAAGTAGAGTTCATGTGCCTTGTTTAGGAGCAAAGTTTTTAACGGTAGGGCTGCGGAATTGAGAGGGAAAGCCTGAAAACGAAGATGTTCAAATTCTCCACAGATATAAATAAATACTAGCATGTCAACATCATCATTGGAAATTGTTTTGAACCGCGTCATATATTCGTTCATTAATTAGATTTCCATAACTAGCATGGATTTCCTTGTTATTTCACGAGTACCGAACGAGAACTTGCGTTCCCATTAAATGGTCCAGTAATTGAAACAGATGAGCTTTCTATATTTGGCAGAATTATAAGCAATTCGATAGTTGAGGAAGTTTACTTCGATTTTTTAATCCGAATATATTTTTAAAAAGCGCTATATAATTTCAGAGAAATCCAAACACACATTACCTGTCTTTTATATACATTTTTAAATTAAAACATTTTGTAAATTAAACATCGTAAATTTAACCATCACGTTAATTAAACATCGTAAATTAAACGTAACGTTCCTTTTGAGTTATTGCGTGTGCGTACGTTTAATTTGTTATAATTAAAATGCAGTATTAAATTTAATTTTATAACATATTAGTTGTAGTTAATATTTTAAAATGGAGTATCAATGTATTTTCTATGTTTGCAGTAAATATTTCACTTAATACCTTTAGTTAAAAATTTTTTTTTAAAAAATCCATCAATATAATAATAACTCTTCACTTCAATTGCAAAAAGTTATATATATATATATATATATATATATATATATATATATATATATATATACAATAATATATACAATATACAATATATATATATATACATCGCAAAGTGAACTTAATATTTATCTAAAAAAAATAATACAACTAATAACGGTTTTGGAAAAACTAATAAAAACAACGACTTTTTGAAAGTACAACATTCATACAATTTATGTGCAAATAAATAAAAGCTGGAGCCCCTAATGGTTGAGGGCCACCAGGTAGGGGTGTAGTGGGGCCCGAACATGCTGGTACGGCGTACCGGAAGTATTTTACGAGTCGGTACGGCGTACCGGAACTTTATTGCCAGAATTATTAATTTTTATTTTATATACTGTGTCAATAATCTTCTTTCCAGATAAAAATCCATTTCTGGTATAGTTTGCTGCTTATACAGCCATATATTTTTTTAACTGGCATATATCGATTTGACAGCTACTCGTCTAGTTAACACAACTTTTTTGTCATAGTAAAAAAAAAAACATTTATATCTTATTAGTTGTGTTTTCTAGTCATCTAACTACGACACTTAACTTTTTATAGAATTTTTGGGTCACTCCTTTAGAAAATCAAAAGCCTCCGGGGAGCGTCACAAAAGATCCATGGAGCAATCTTTAATGAATCTAATTTCCATTTTGAACCCTCACGCTTCATCAAGGCTACACATGTTTACTTTATTAGCAAAAAATAAAACGATTTCTTTTCATTTCTTTCTACGAGAGTGACTCTTGAATTTTTCACTGTTATTTAAAAATTAACCTAAAAAAGTCGCTATGCTTCGACAGATTGCGCTGGGCGTAACGGGATTTTGTGTAAATCAGGCCTGCCAAGTAATGTCGTCATACTCTGAGTCTTCACTCAAATCAATTCAAGGGCCTTGAAATGAGCGAATGGAACTAGACAATCAAAATAGGCATGAATAGATATTCTTCGACCTCGAACAGATTTAAATCTCATTTACTTCGTATTATATGTACCTATTTCTCTCTCTCTCTTTTTTTTTGTCTCCCGCTTTTTGTCTTTGTCCGGGTGTTCTCAGAAGTGTGGTGTGCAGTTTCCTTCTCCACTTCCATTGGGCGTCTCACTTCGAATTGCACCGGGGGGGGGGGGGGGGGGGACTTCCCTCCCACCCATCGAGATGACGACGATAGAAACTCGAGACGGAACAAGCGGTTCTCTCAAATGGATATCCAAAAAAAAAAACTTGTTATCAATCAATCAGGTTCTTAGGCGGCTTAAGATGCAAGCGACACAAGCAGCCTCTTGAAGAAAAGAAAACATAAAAAAAATATTTTTTTTAATCGGAAAATTATTGTCAAAATTGGAAATTTTCTAGGTTTATATTTTTAATGAAATTATGTTAGGTGAATTGGAAACCATTGGACCATTTGGAAAAATATTGACAGCTAAGAGCATATCAGTTTGTTTAATCATTGTTATTCAAAGGCTTCTAAATTTTGGTAAATTTCATTTTTCAGCCTAATGTGAGTTCAGTAGTCACAGGGGTTTTCATGTTTGGCACTGATCGGAAATTGGTAACATTCCCCTTTTTACAATTCATTTTATTACTAATATTTTTATTACCCGTATAAAGGTTTATATAGCTACAGAAGAGTGTTTTCCCTCCACTTTTGCACTTTAGTGAAAACCATATAAATTTTTTAGTAGTGAAAGTTAGAAAATTTAAATAATAAAAAATAGGACCTCAGTTGCAAAATTGGCTAAAAAACTGATTTGTACAAATATGGGCACCAAATCTTATTGGCTTGTGTTGCAAAAATTCCTTGAACCGTCGTCCCTGATCAGGTTGTAAAGTTTCATGCTCGGAAAAGCATCCGATGGGCGCGGGGTCAATTCCACCACCAGTGTATAGTGATTTGGTAATCGGAGGTTTGTAAAATTCGTACTTTTCTCGACTTACCTGCCTGCCTGCCTGCCTAACCTACCTACCTACCTACCTACCTACCTATCTCTGTCTATCTATCCGTCTATCCGTCCATCCATATATATATATATATATATATATATATATATATATATATATATATATATATATATATATATAAATATCCATATATATCTATCTATATATATATATATAAATTCTTCCGATCGGAACGCAATAGAGCGGAAACTTGTTTTTTATAATTAGAAGACGAATATAAAAAGGTTTTTGCCATCGGACAATGTTTTACCCTTGCGCATTATCGGGGTATTTATATTCTTCAACGGTGCATGCACTCTTAACAACCAGTGGACGAGTGCTAGAATATCTGACCCATAACTGGAAGGTTGTGAGTTCGAATCACGACTTTAAGCGTGTGCAGCGAGCTCGTGATCGGATGGTTGAAAGTTCTGTTCCTCGACGTCCGCAAAGTACATCCTGGTGCAGCTAAATGGGTCGGGGTCCCAACGTCCTCATGCCTGCGTGACGTCGTCGTCACCTGACCATGGGTCGAAATGACGAAACAGTGTTCCCGGGACTTCTTTTCGGAATAGATCCCAAACAGTGTAAGCAAGCGCTCTGTCAACTGCCAAGTAGTCAACTACACTATTCAGTTACATGCAACTTGAAAACTCAAATTGCATCTGCTCACTGAGCACCCTTTCATTGCGCAGAATATCCTTTCACTGGCTATCGCACTGAAAGCTTTGGCAAATAAGCGCCCATTTGTATGGATTGCGCTAATACAAGTTTGTATGATGTTCCACCTCCACTTTTTCGATTGCGAAATCTTGAGACCTGGCAGCCCCGAGCGGATGTAATTAAATAATCAGAAGAAGTCGCAGTCTGATTTGTTAGTTGCACAGATGATTAAAAATTGCAATGCAATTGTTGAAAGTGAGCGGCTGGCCTGAAATAGCCCAGTATGCAGCTCTAGACTCATTCAGCCGACCCACTTCGTAATTGGCCTAATCACGTAAAGTTAGCAACTCTTCCTGCAAAACACTCCTTCGTCGTAAACACCACCCCCCTCTTCCCCCCTTCACTTCGTTAGTCGCAGCACAATTACGTTCGTTTCCCGTGTCAGACCTCTCTTCTCTTCAGTCGTAAGCGCCTAAAGAAAGTCACGCTCTGTTTGCGCGATGTTTCTCTGGTCCATGAAAGCTGGAGAGAGAGAGAATTACTGTTAGATTCTTTTGACTCTTTTTCCTTTCCTTCTTGTGGCTCTCGACGGTTTATAAATTCAACTAGCAGAATTTTTTTAAAAAAATTGTAGAATGTATGGTTTTTAGTTACCTTCTAAAGTAACAAGGAAGTTCTCAAGTTGTCACTCTTTTGAAAAGTAACTTTTTTCTTCTGAAAGAGTAAATGTAGCTCTTCGAGAAGATTCTAAACTCTTTGGCTTGGTTTAGAAAAGGCTATTTTTAATTATCTATCTTACCTTTACAAAATGGGAAGAACTTTCCGCTTTTTATTACAAAAACCGCAGTCACGTATAGTTGAAGGAGAGACAGGTCATCCATTTGTTCTTTTTTGTGTTATCGCCTATCTATGGATTTGTTACCGTATTAGTGCGAAAATTTGTATCTGCAAGTCTCATTAGTGACTCTGTAGATACATTAGGCCAGTGGTCGGCAAACCGCGGCTCGCGAGCCACATGCGGCTCTTTGGCCCCTTGTGTCTCTTCCACAAAAATTTAAAACAACACAAACTTGACTAACCCAAACTTTCCAAGGAGAAGCAAGACTTCACATTAATGCTTGTCAGTCATCGATATGATTTAATTTTATGGACACCTTACAATTTAATTTTATCTATAAATAATATCGTTATTAAGTGTGCTATCAAGTTTTATTCAACGTACTTATAGTTGAACTAAGACTTAACACTTTAAGTAAAGTTTATTAAATTAATTTTAGGGAGTGTGGAGTGAAAGGAGATGTAGTGTCGAGGATTGAGAAAGGTGTGTTGAGACGGTTTGGACATATTGGGATCAAGGATGAACGAAAGGAGATAGACGAAACAAGTATACAAGACGAGTGTGGGTGGGAGAGTTGGAAGGGGTCGACTTCAGCGAACGCACTTCAATCAGATTGAGGACATTTTTAGCAAAGGCCAAGCTTAGGAGTACCTTAATCTACCTATAGTTTAAGTTTAAAAAATGTGTCTCTCAAAACAAATTTTAATCGTTGTACTGTTGATATTTGGCTCTGTTGACTAATGAGTTTGCCGACCACTACACTAGGCCGATACGTGTAAGTGCGGATTTGTTTTTGATTTCGCACATTCACTAGTGTAACTGCAGAGTCTCTGGTGTGTCGGCAGATACACTGATAGGATGAAAGTGCAAATAAGATCGTTGCTTAAAATCATTAAAATTATAATTAAAAAAAAGATTTATGGGAATTACGCTCGTCCGAATAGAGACCCATCGGTTGACCACTATATCTATATTATATCATTGAAAAATAATTTTAAAAAAATAGAATGTAATTTTGTGTTTTGAGATGCCGAGACCGACAGTGTAAAGCGGATGAGAAATCCCAAACGACTGCTCCAAGGGGGTACCAGCTATTTTTGAACAGTTATTATGATTCTAAAAACTCAAGAGTGGATTATCTTGCCAAAACTGAACAATGCGAAGGAGTTCACAGCTTTTTTTAAACAGTTGTTATGATGCGATGATTACAAGAACTACTAAGATTCTAAAGAATACTGAAAATTGTTGAAACAAGTATTGTTATGTTCAGATATCTAAAAAACGCGATTCGGAATACGTGTATGCAGATTATCCAGTGAAAATGAGGATAAACTTATTTTGTACATGATTCCCCACTTAACACTGAACAGAGTAGTGTATCTGCAGTTGCGCGGCTTTCGCACTTTCACGGTTACAGATAACAACTTGACGAGCTTTATCGTAATACAAATAGACTGTATGGTTATCAAATTCAAAAACAATAATGCACATTATTATTCTAATAGCTCAACATGTGGATGTATGGCAAACTCTACACTTTCGGGGCATTACTTGAAAAATAATCACAGTGGTCATTGGTTTGCTTATATTCTCGGATTATTTCTCTTTAGATTTTATATATTTAACAAGTTTTATTAAGTTACTAGCCCTAAAAGTAGTATTTTCTGGAAGCTGAGATTTCAATCTATGCTTCTATTCTTAAATAGATGCTATG
Organism: Troglohyphantes excavatus; assembly: GCA_963932185.1. Taxonomy (NCBI): domain Eukaryota; kingdom Metazoa; phylum Arthropoda; class Arachnida; order Araneae; family Linyphiidae; genus Troglohyphantes; species Troglohyphantes excavatus. Next base: position 71,646,581 of record OZ010671.1, on the reverse strand, counting down.
ATCCTATGATTCTGCTTCCCCCCCATGTTTCTCTCACCCCCTTCCCTTACCTACTGGTTTCTGTTTTGACCAGTGATGTGAGTGTGAAGTCAGCGGCCCCTGGTGAATAGAGAGACAGATGACTGGCTTAACAATGTAAATACCGTTAGAGTGCAATCAGGGGATTTTGACCCAGTCAATGCTCTGAGTTCGCAATTTGGAAGGAAAAAGCATTTTTCATTAAAAAAAAGTCTTGTCAAAATGAATCGAAGCATAACATTTCTCCTCCCCCGTTTTTGCAGGCCTTTTATTTGAGTCACACTGTTTCGTAATGTTTCCAAACAATGTTTTCTTGCTTGACGAACACCCGAGGTGCAGCTCTGCCGTGCGGAACCTCGAACACGGTGTTTTCCTCATTCCTCTTCGACACTCTTGTCCCAAATCCCCCAATGACAATTATCATTCCTCAAATTATTCAATTTCTACTCGTCAACGCACGAGATGCTCTGTGTGTGCGGTCACTTCAAATGACGGACACTTGTACAACGACGGCCTCGACAATCGTCTTGGTGCACTGTCGCATGCTCATGTTTGAAGACACTTTCGTCATTTTTGGCGCATCAGACGCATGCTCAATGCTGAACCGTCCAAAAATTCATTTTGCCGTTTTCTTCACGAAATTTAACTTTGTCAAGATGACGATTTCAAAATTGCCGGCTCGACTTGAACCACAGATCGCTGGGTCCGAAGTCACCCCCGCTAAGGACCGTGCCGGGAAAACTCATTTGAATGGTGGGAATATACGTATATAAGAGCTGAAGATCCATATAAGAGCATAAGAATCGGCAAGGAATCGGAGTAAAGGAGTTCTGTTTCAAATGTGGAGATGCTTCGTCTCGTCAAAATTCACGTGGTTCAATGACGAAACGACTGAAAAATTGAACAAAGTAGCATAAAACGGAGGAGGCATAAAAAAAATGGAATACAGTGTGATCTTCTAAAAGGAGTTTCCAGCAAGAACAACACCTTATCACAACGGGGTTCTATTTTTCAAAATGTTTAAATTATAACTTAAGTAACGAAACAACACATGTATAAACTATCACGAAAACAGTTTCCGTTTGGAGAATTATTGGAAATTCTCGGTCCCCCGGCCGATTCACGCACGAGCCAATCAGTTCATCGAATTCACAAGCACAGCCAGAGTCGGAAAATTCCTTTCGGGCTGAATCTCGACAGAAAGGCAGTGCATTAGCATGGAGGGCAATCCTCATACTACGTAGAGGTTGTCATGGCAACGATGCAGCCGATTCCTAACTTCACTTTGTGGCTGCAGTTTTGGTTGAATTGAGTTTTTTTCCCTTCTGAATTGTGCATTACGCAACAGTTTTGAAATTTATCGGAGATTTTGTTTATCTACCGAAGAAATTTCATTTTCAATTATAATCTTCATTTAAGAAAATTAATAAAATATCTAATTTTAGTTTAAAAATACACTAATAAATTTAGGTGCAGCCCAGCTGTACTTGCTGTACCCCACGAGCCGCCACTGGAAAGAACCATGGCCAAGTTATCATAAACAACGCATTTTTATTGTGTCAAAATGTGAGCCAATTTCACAGTAAATTCTGTAGCAAATTAAGTTTTCTCAAAAAATTTAAGTCAAATTTTAAGTTTATAAATCCATTAATTTGTTCTTGATATTTGGGAAAAATACTTAGGAAGTTATATTTGGTATATATAAGTGTTTAAGTACTTTAATGTCCGATATGACTATTATTAAATGCTATAATTAAATTATAGGATAAGTTTATACAAAATTTCAATGTGCAAGGTGAGTTTGTACTTTAAAGTACTATAATGTACAAAATACAAAGAAAAATAATTATAAGTTTAATTAATTGAAAATGCGAGTGTTATTCTAAGAGGCCCATAGACCTACTTTTATTAAAACTTGATTAGTTTAAGAGTTCAAACAGCACAAATTAAAGGTGAATGGAAGTATTTCTTATTCCTTTTGGAAGTCTTCCTTAAAACCAAATGCAACGTTAAAATACGCAATAAAAATCCACGAGATCTGGACATGTTTCAAGAGATACATCTTCCCTTCAGCATCAGAAATGAAAAGTAGTAGTAATTATAATCAAGGAAGTCTTGCTTATAAGTTAAATGTATTAAGTATTCGTGAAGTTTCATGCTAAAATATCAATAATGAAAGGATTCAATGCCTAATCAGACCTTAACTGGTCGCCTACCCTGTAAAATTTCAAATTTATATTTCAATAGGGCGAAAAAAGTTCAAAATGTGATAAAAACAGGAATTAAGACACTCTAAATTGGGGGATGTGCGCCGTTTAAAACCTAAACCCTACAGAAAGTTTTTCGCATGCACACTGTTTTTGTCAAGGAGAAAAAAAAGATGCAATGAAAAGGCGCTTTTGTTTTATTACCTTCCAAGTGATCTGGACTATTAAAAAGATTATTTTATTACTGACCCTAGTCGAAGAACTGGTATTTCTTGTAGAATCGAAATATTTTTTGACGTCAGCATACCTTTCCCAAGTCCAACAGCCGCCGCCAAGTCGGACAGACTTATTCTTCCAATCACCCGAAGTCTCCACGAAGCGTTTTAAAAGTGAATCATCCTCAGCATTCACAAGGAATTAAAACCAGCTTGACCTACATTTCAAAAAAAAATTATGCAACCTGACTATTCGTAAATTGAGAACGAGTTAGTTGCGCTTTAAACAAGTATTTCGGAGTTTTTCTGTAAATGAATGAAACAAAATTAAATGACTTATTGATTGTCCATGTGAATAAATAAATATGTATCGAAATGTTTTTAAAGAGGTTAAATGGAAATCGAATAAATGTGAACGGTGTTCTTTTTCTTATAGTCTTTGTGATGATAAATAAAATAAAAGTACTCGATCAAGAATGAAATAGCTAGAAAAACGATCCATATATTAAAGTTTTAAAAGCTTCCATTTTGCAGCAAACTACGTAGATAAATCGCTCAAAAGGCTCATTTTGGGTGGTTAATTTTTATCATCTGAATGGCAACACCTTCGCCGAAAACGTCGCCACGTTAGTCCTAACAGTTCGCCAAAATATAAAACTTTTACCTTAACATTTCAAAACCTCTTTAATTCATCGGCGAATACAGTTTTTAATTATGTTAACTTAAATTATTAAGAAAATAACCGTTATTATTTTATTTAAAAGAAGTTTTATAAATTAAAAAAAAAAATGCGTTTATTATTTTATATTGCCTTTGCAATTATATTAGGTACAAATAAATTAAAGCGTAGTTTTCAAAATCAAAGTTTAGATGCCAACGCTTTGTTGTTCTCGCTCCAATCAGTCTCAATTTTATGTTGGAGATTCGGCAACCTGAGACCTATTTTTTAATATTGGTATTTTCTTTGTCAACTTAAAAACATCTACGTAAATTGATTTCATTTTCTTGTCAAATGTGAAGAGCAGTCTCTTGTCTACAGTGACAGACGATAAAAATAACGCAAATCTTAAAGAAATTAATTTAATTTTTATATTGCAATACACAATTTACTTAAAGAATATAAGCAAAGAAAGTAGTCTTTGAAAAATATAAAATGTAGACTTCAAAGTTTTCTCTGAAATCATTTACCTGATTTTTTTTTTACGAAAATTTCTCGCCCTGCTCAGTCCAGCAGACAGGCAAGTAACTATAGATTTTTCATGGGGTTTCAGTGACAGAGCAACGAATTTATTTAGGTACTTCATCCCCCCCCCCCCCTCCTCACCTAGGGAGGGGGTAGGAATCAAGCTTTATTGTCGAAATAATTTTAAAAATGCTCAGACGTTTGGCGCTCATAGATTGCGCAATACTATATTTTAATGAAAAAGTCCCATAGCAGTTTGATAAAATAACGAAGATCTGATATATTTTTAGAATTGAAGGTCAAAAATAAAAAGAGCGACACGAGCCGACTGGTGGTTTAAGTCAAAAAGAAAAGGATACAAAAAGTAAGAATAAAAATCGCTCGTTTGTTTTTCGAAAAATTTAGATAAAAATAGAAGAAGAGCAGACGTTTTCTCAAGCTAACAAAAGCAATATATTGAAAACCGTTAGAAGAATAACGAGAAAACATGGGAAATCGTTTTATTTTAGAATATAGTAGCTATTTTCAGCGAATAAGTTAGTTAATTTCAAGTTTTTTTTTATAGCAACTTATAATGAAGTATTTTAAGAGTAACGAAATTATCTGGTCTTGGCTTGAAGAGCCATACCACAATATGGTTTCCATAGCATGTTTTGGAGCATCTTGTTTATATACGGCCCGTTTGACGATCTTTTCCCTTTGTCGCTGAAATCAAAATGCTAGGTAATAAAACACGATAACGTCATATTAGGCTTAGTTTAAGATAAAAATATCCTCATTACCACCTTTTGAAAACATGTTATGTTTATTTTTATTTCAAACTAAATCTAATATGACGTCATCGTGTTTCTGTTTCAATGCCCCTATGTTCACAACAGGGGTTTAGGGGTATTTCCTCCCCCCCCCCCCCCAAAAAAAAAATAGCTCTGTTGATTTTTACAGTAATTCGGTTTTTAATTATTTTATTACTTGACTTTTAATAGGAAGGGTTTGAACCCCCTGCTCCCCTTCCCCTTACCCACGTGCCTTCCGGTGCCCCAAACCCCAACCAGTCGCTTGATCCGTCCCTGTGCCCATCTGTATATTCTATTCATAAAAATGGGCTTAAAATGTTTGAAAAAATTCTGTTAAAGTATTTTTAGCTGACGAAATTTACTCTGACCCCGGCATTCGTTTTTGTCGTCAATAACAGTTTCATCACGCTTTTAGAACAAATTGCCTTTTGCCGACTCAGGGAATTTCAGATTCCCACGCGCCAAGAATCCTGGGAAGGAATGTTCGAATAAAAATCCAATTTTCCACCACAAAAAGCACACAACAAAAGAAGACTAGGAAGTGAAACAAATGAAAAAAAAAACCTTAAAGGATTGATTCAATCGTATAAGTGACCCCGTACTTCACCCAACTTTCTTTAATTCGTCTTCGGAAGGTTGATAACCCTAACTGTATCTCTGATGTCACAGTCACGGTTTTCCGTGTTCTGTGTTCTTTACCAAACGATAATTTGATTCCACTAAGTGCCCCCCCCCCCCCCCCCCCTTTTCAGAGTAGAATGTCCATCCGCTGCCCACTATGTCTGTGTAACACAATAATCGTGATAACAGCAAACGTTCTTCTTACGCATTATTCGGAAAAATAATATGAACAAAAAAAATAGGGTTTCGCGGGGTCAATGAGAGATTTAAGATTCTATTGTTCGGAGGAAAAAGGAACACGCCTCTAAGGTTCGAGGGTATATTCCAGATTTAGAACGTGGACGTTCGAACGGGCGGTTTCATGCCATCTGTTTACCAAAAAAAAGAAAGGGTTGTAATTATCTTTTTTTGCCCTTTGCAGACGGTTTTCAGATGCTGCTCCTCGGAGCTATGAAATGTATTTCCTGAAAAGAGTTGGATTTGGTAGGCATCTCGCTGACCGCGCCCTCTGCGTAATGACTTTTTTTGTATAAAATTGCCCTGTCTTTTATACTTGCATTTTATATCCATATCTGCATCGTACTTTCTTTTTTATTGTTTCACATTACAAAAATAAAGAACGAGAAGTTTATAGACTCGCCCTCAGGTTCATATCTCTGCGCAAAATATATATAAAAAAATAGATTACTTCAGTGTCTTAGTCAGATGGGGGTTATTGGAGGTAGCTGAGCTGTACTACCCCAATGTCATACTGTTGCACCTGCACCTGAGAAAATTAGTGCAAACATAATTTTCAACCTGCAAAAGAAAATTTTGCTAATTTTCTTTGAGAACTTACAAGAGTTCAATAAAAAAATCCCTTTATTCTAAAAAAAAATTATAAAATTATATTAAAACATTTTATTTATATTATTTTACTGGAGATCCAATACGTTTCAATAATACTTCGGAAATTCAATTCAATATATTCTATGCAATATTCGATGAAGAAAAAATATTCCTGAAAATAAGCATATAAATCTTGTAAAAACATCTCTAAAAAAAAATAAAACGCCTCCAGGAAGTCAACTTTAACTGGAGATTTGGGTTTGCAAATTTAATGTGGGTTAGAAAAATTAAATATATGACCATGTTCCCAAGTGTGCTTGGCAATGGAGAACTTCTTTATTTCCTGTTTAACAGTATGGGCTTGGTGCTCCTTAATACGAAATTTTAATGCTCTCTTTGTTCGACCGATATATGAAATGCCACATTGACATGAAATAATGTCGATGGCAACACTTTCAATTCTGGGTTTATTTCTATTTGATCGCACACAGACTTTTTATTTTCTGCTAATAAAGGGAGATGTATCTCCCTAAACATATCCAGATTTGATGGATTTGTATTGCGTATTTTAACGTTGTATTTGTATTTTAATATTCTTAACGCAATGTTCTATAAGATATTTCTATTTTTCGTTTTGGAGACTTTCTAAACTATAAATTACATTTTGTACATCACCTTGACTGGCCCTGTAACTCTGCCCCCCCCCCCCTCATTGCGGTCCCGCCACTGTTAGATCGTGTTAATACAACCTGAAAATTTTAATTTTCCCATCAATTTTACCAATTTTTTAAAGAAATAAAAATATTCTACTTTACAATATATTTCAAATTTAATGGTTTGAGATAAAACTTAAAGATCTAAAATCTAATCTAAAATGTATTAAATTAATTTATTTTTGTGCATACCGAACGCATAATTTTTGTTTACAAAAATTTAGCCTTTCGATCTCACTGTCAAGATCGGTATAAAAAAACAAAACAAGAAGTAATAAATAATAATAGATCGCATGTGTCGCACTACATCTCAATTAAACACACACACATACATCCGTGTCTGCTTTAATCCAGTTGTTCTTCTCCTCTTCCCAAGCCTTCTTCTTCCTGCTCCACACAAAAGAAAACGTTTGTTTACTACGATTCTCCATTTAATTGAATCATATCCGTGAGATTTCTGTCCGATAAAAGTTTTAGCGAGTGATTTTGTGATGATTATTATTATTATTATTTTGCCTAAAAATCGTGATACATATTTATCAGTCGAGTTCAAAAATATAAATCGCGTGCGAAAGAATACGCTTCCTGATCCGATTTTTATCGTCTGCTCTACATCTGTAACATCATCCAATAAAAGAACTTAACAAAAAAAATGGCAACGCGCACGAAAAACGCGCGTTCATTTGACCAATCCGAATTCTAGCTTCGGTTTACTTTTCTTCTTTTACTTTTTTGAAAAAGTCTAATCTGCGGGAACATCAAAACTTTTCGGATCTTGCACGAACATGAGATGTTTTTGGCGGGAAATTATCCGCCATGTTTGGGATTTTCTTGTGAGTTTATTCTTGTTATGGTGTTGTTTTTTTCCCTTCGGTGACTAGCACGTAAACATCGTCGCGTAGCTGGCTGGGATTAAATCCTGCTTTTTAGAGTTCTTCATCCTTGTTTGTGCGTCAGATCATTACGATGTTCGATGCGGCAGTGTGAGGTTACAGATACAGTGAGACCTCACTTTTCACCATGGCTGGAAATGGATTTATGTCGTATCCGAGTTCACCTATACCTGAAGGTGAGATTTATGTATATATTTTTAGAATAGCTAATTTTATCTACTCTCCTCGCTCAGATATTTATAGAGATTTTAGAAAGTCTAGTAAAAGAAAAAGGTGGCCACGGTGAGGAGAATCAACGAAAATTTATAAGATTTAATTTTAATCATCACATATATAAGTTTTTCTGAAGTATTGATCCCATTTACTCCTTTTACTTATACCGAATCTTAACAAGTGAGGTACCAAAAGAAAGATAAATTCGCATAGCACTGACGAATCGTACGTTCATCTTACAAATATCAAGGGTTTGTTTCGAAAAACTTGTTTAAAAAAATATTGCTTAAAGAAACGTCTTAAAAAAATTACTTCCAAGATCTTGGTAGAACGCGGGTTCGAGTCTCGACGGAGTCTTTTTTTTTAATTAAGATTTTCCCAAGGCTTCCTACCCTAAGTAAAAGTATGACTAATCATAAGTAAGATATAAAAATAAATAAAACTCGTGTACCCGTATTATTCAACAAATTCTTTTATTGATTTGTTATTCAGTTATTAATTTCATTAACATTAAATTAATAATGAATGGAATGGATGAACCTACAAATCACTGCACATTTTCTCAAATCGTGGAATCCAACCGGACACTGTCACCCTCGGTTCCTTTTAAACGTTGATTTTTTCTCGATACAAGGCATCCTTGTTTTTCGGCCACTATTTGTCGTACGGCTAAAATGTACCATTTTCTAGGGAATAAAGTCTACTGGACATGGATATACAAAAAAAAAAAAATGCATATGATGGGACTGTCTTCATAATTAAAATCTGCACCAGCTTTAAAATTTCCAATAGCAACACCCAATTTTGACTCAATTCTTAAAATCTACGACAAGATGTATTGTCGGAGTCATTTGGTCAAGTATTCTGAGTATCGAATAATTTAAGAGTATTATTTAATTATGAGTATTCATCTCAGTATACCAAACATATGTCGAGTGGTTTACGACATTTATGAATTTTTTTTTTTTAAATAAAAATAAACCAGGAATTGCGAGGAATTTTAATCTGAAGGAAGTTTTAGATCACCCTAATGGTTGGTGTTCTAGGTGACAAAAATAATTTCTATTAAGGTGTGTGAGGGAATAACTTTTTTAAACTCAAGAATAGGTTTTGTTCTCTTTCATTTCGAAGAACAGAGAAAAATGACGCGTCGTTACTTTGGTGACTTAAAAGCGACACTCGAGAATACAAAAGGGTGAAATAAAAGATGTGCCTACCCAAGCGATGTCATACTTTTAAATGAAATGAAGTGAAGAACAAGTTAACGAATGAAAATCATTTTTAATGTTGAAAAACATGCAGTTCTCGTGCCATTTGAAAAACAGGAAACAAAAGAACGGGTCGTTATTTTGATGACTGACTCGACCGCAAAGGGTTAAAACAGACATGTAGGTAAAGATTTTTCATGGGAGGGGTTTAACCCCCGTCCCCCCAAAAATTCACAACTCCCCCCCACCCCCAATTTTTTTAACTCATTAATTTGCATTGAAGTACACATGAATGCATTGGCAGATAAATATCGAAACAGCAATATCATTTAATTTTTATAGAACCGTTACCAATATCAGTCATTACCTATATTTAAAATTAATAAATATCACACCTAATTAGGAAATAAATTAAGAGAACACATTTAAATTTTGAGAAGCCTTGTTCAGAATAATATTTGTCTGGAGCATCTTGTTTATACCGCACAGTTTGACGATATTTTCCCTTTGTAGCCGAAACCCGAATACTAAATAACGTGATGTTAGGCTTAGTTTTAAAAAAAATGACATCAAAACATGCTTTTGTAGCCTTTTGAAAACTATTTTCCGATGTAAGACTTCCAAGGTAAGACTCCGAAAAATACCAGGTTTTCCCTTATGTTACTCACAAGAAATGTTGTACGAGAAATTGAATTTTTTCTAGTTTTCTAAAGTATTTTTTTTATGATTCTTACAAATTAGCTTTTTAATTAATTTTTCTTCTTGACTTTCAATGGGAGGGGTTTGAACCCCCTTACCTACGTGCCTGGGTTAAAACCAAACCTCTAACCATTGAAGCGTAAGGTTGTTGCACTATCAAAATCGTCTAAAACACTTTTTGGTTGGTAAGAAAAAAAAAAATTGGATGATGTTGCAAGCCAGGTTAAAAAAAATCAATTCAAATTTCAATCTTAAAGAACAATTGAAGCAATCTAAATTTATAAATGGTATTCAACAACTATAAATGAAAGAGCAACTCTTTTTTTTTAAACTCATTCTAAAATGTTTGACGTCTATAGAAGAATCAGCATTATTTCGCCCCTTAAAAAATCTATAGTTGCCTATTGTTTACAATACAATAGTTAATTACAGTTTCGCTCTAAACCTAAATGTGAATTATTTCTTCTTACAAGATTTAAATCGGCATTTGTTTACATTTGTGTCTGTCAAATGTACATTGGGAAATGTCAGTGGAATGGTTCTTCGTATAAACTGCATTCTTTGTAACGAAAGTAAACTGTGTATTTTAGAAGAGATTTTTTTTTGCGGTTTTCCCGAACATTTTCCTTGTCGATTCCCTCGGGGAATTTCGTTGTGAATTTAAAACCGGGTTTGGCGAATTGTTCGACTCCTTCCGAGGCGGCTCCTTTTTTCCATTTGAGCATTTCTCATGCAACGGACTGATCGAAAGCGGCTTTTAATTTGAAGGTTAAATTTCAGCTTTATTTTTTTATAAGTTTAGGTAAAAAAAACCGAACTATAACTCCTAGTCAGTTTTTATTGTCATCTGTAATTATAGAACACATCTCTCTGTGTCTGTCTGTGGATGGCAGCATATGAAAGGCTGAAAATTTGTATATGTAGGACAGGTACTATAATCATCCTCAAGAAGTCTGAGGCTCGGAATTTTAGAATTTCCTCTCTTTAGTTTCTAAAATAAATATAAAATGTATAACGCTTTTAGAAGCATTTATTTTAAATGTTAATTTAAAAATTGTTTTTAAATCATAAGCAGTGCCGTTACACAAAAAATATTTTGGAGGGGTGGAAACCAGAAATTTCCCAACTTAACGATTCGAAATTCCCAACAACTATTCGAAATTCCCAACTCAACAGTGCTAAAAATTCCCAGTTTTAACTTATCGACATTTTTCCTCTTTTATATATATTTTAGGTAATATTAAACAGTTCTCTCACAAGCATTGATTTGTTGCACCCATATTCCAATGCAGTGTCCGTTCTGAGGTCTAACTTAAATGTAATTTTACGAGTTGTGCAATTTCTAATCTTCCCTAGCTTTCATTTGTTAATAATACTAATTTTCTTCAGGCATAAATTTTCCCAACTCGTGGTTTTTAGAAGTTGAAATTATCAGTTTTCAGGGTTTCCATATTTTTTTTGTGGGGGGCTCCCCGCTCCCCCCGGTGCGACGGGCCTGGCTGACAGATAAAAAAGCGAAGAGTAGTTAAAAACAATTTTCCGCGCTGGCGCTAACCTCAAAACCGAAACCTAAATAAGTAATTAGTTCAATTCGGCACAAAGTTTCAAAATATGGCAACAGATGGCGCTAGTACTATTGAAAGTAAAAAAAAACTTTGCAATCGCAAGAGTACTTTTTATCTAATATTTCGAGCTATATATTTTTGAATGTTCTTCTCTTTTCTGTAATTTTAATTTTACCGTTTTAAAACGTTAGAGATCAGTAGGCTGGGCCACTAAAAAACCGTAGCAATATTTTGCTTTGATATTTCTGTCAGTGGCAATACCTTTCGTTCCGGTAGCATGCCAGATTTGGCACAATATTGCCAATTTTTAGCGCTTTCTTATCCTGCTATTTCCTGTGAAATATTTTCGTGAATGGATGTGGGAAATTAAAACTTTAATTTTTTTCTAGAAGATGATGTTTTAAATGAGCACTGTGTCTATATTTCTTACTGTTTTGAAACTTCCAAGTTAATAATTGTTAATTTGACATTTTCATTCTAAACGATTTTAATTTTTATAAAAAAATCATTTTTATTTTGTTTATCAGTTTGTTTATATTTTGAATTTTCTAAAAATAGTTATGGAAATATTTCATGTTTAAAATGTAAAATATATTCAACACTTTTTTTTTTTTTAATTTTGATTTAGTGATTGAGCAGGTTGTTGAGCATCAGTCGTAGATTAAAAATGGACAGTTTTAAGTATGAAATGGACAGTCGTGAAATTTATCAAATTGTTGTTTCGTTTTAGTAATATGAAAAGAAAAACAAATAACCATTTCATATGATTAAAAAAATATGAATGTTTCTTATTTTATTAAATTTCAAACACTTAATTTTTAATTTTCAAAGGTGATCAAAAGATCGAAAAACTTTTTTTTTCTAAGTTTTTTATTTACTTTTTAAAAATTAATAGCTAAATTACCATTCCATACCTTGTATGAAAACAGAAATTAATTAAAAATATTAATGTGTGTGATTACTAATAAGTGTTAAAAACAAATAAAAATAAAACGCTCGATGATGTTTTGGAATAAAACTTTATAAAGATTTAAAAAACAACATTTGCAGATCAAAAATACATTAAAATTATTTTTTTTTAAAATTTAAATTAGATATATGTTCTTTTCTTCTATTGCTGATTTGAACCCTTTACGTCCAAGATGTGACTCTCAGACTTCAGTCACAAAAATGCGATATGTTCTTTTGTTCTCTGTTCTTCAAATTGAAGTAGAACTACCTGTTCTTGAACATAAAAAAAGCTTGTTTATTTTTTAATCTAACTCCATTTAAAAGTATATGATGGCATCACACTTGGGTATCATCGGGGGTGGGGGGGGGGGGGGGGGCATGACTGGGGCAAAGAACAGAAACGGGAAAACTCTTTCAAAAAAATAAATATAAAATATGTTCATCGACCGTTTAGGGTAAAATATAGATACAGAGAAATTCTCTTCCATTTTCGAAATTTGGCGTGTTCGGTTGGCGAAATCCGACATCCCAGAGTCGGCAACCCTGTCGACCAGGTAATGACAACAAAACATTGGCTTGTTTGTTTTCATCCTGCGAAGTTTGTCTGCAGTGCGGAAAAACTAATCGCTGCCAGGAGGCGGTGAAAATATGTAGATTTCAAATCGCAAAAAGAAAGGTGAGCTTTTCGTACTTTCCTATCGCGTTATTTACTTGTGGCAATTCTTAGAAATGCAATTTATAATGTTTATCCACGACATCTATCACCGGTTTCGCAAAGCACGATTCGTTTCTTTTTTGCGAATGAATTCAAATGAGTTGTTATTTATACTCGGCAAAACGTACTTATTTTGAATTGTTGAAACTTTTTGGCGTGTTTTGTATTGTTCGTTAAAAATTCTCCCTTTCCATATGCTTTTCGTGCGAAAGGTCAAGCTTCCATATTGGAGCGAAATGTTTGGTTTTTGTCTGTTTTGAAATACGCAAGTTATGCATTTTGTATTTATTTTATAAATAAGAAAAGCTTTTATACAACTTTTTTGTTGTGATTATGAACTATGTGCGCTCAGCTTTTGTTGCTATTTTAAATTTCGACGTGCTTTTTAAAGTTTGATTGAAAAAGTTTGATTACAAAAAATGGTAAACGCATAACACTTTAAAAAACCCTCGTACATTTTATTTTTTAATTAAGAGTAAAATTTAGTGTTTTGTAAGTGGGTTAGATCAGTATTCTTTAAAAACTGAATTTCTGGTAAACAATATTAATTTTGTTGAGCATCAAAATATCTAAAAAAAAATTTGGGTCCAATATTTTTTTAAATTATTATTTCGACTAAACCCAATTTTTTTTTATTTTAAAGCATACCTCACATTTTAAATCAATTATAGTTGAAGAAATAATGTTTTAAAATGATCTAATAAAATTGGTTCTTTGTAATTATTTTCAAAAAATTATAGTTACTTAATCAGTTGAAGTTTTTTTTTGTAAGCTTGAATCTTATAAATGATATTTATTTCTTACTTAAAAAAAACTTGTATGTTTTTTTTAAAAATCTAAATTTAGGACATGAAAAGTGTTTCTTTTAAATTCAACAATACATTCATCAGCGAAACATAGAATTAAAAAAAAATATGTGTTTTGATTGTACAAAGATTTTTATATCAATGAAACCACACTCTCAGAATCCTGAGAAGACTTTCGTCCCTGTTAACTGTAGTGTCAGATTGGTTAAACGTACAAACAACAAGACGGCAATTGAACATATAAGCGTGACTGAATCCTGGGACATAAACATAGTCTATTTTAGAATTATGCTGTTTTATAGCATTTAATATTTCAAAATTTCTGTTACCGGGATGTTTTAGCTCCACATGCTTTCTCAAACTTTAGCATTTTATTAACAACATGTTGCTTGTCTGATATCACCAAATACGAATCTGTATATAGAGAATAACCTAATCATATTTTTCACTCCTTTGAAATATCAACCTCTGCACCACATTCTGTGAATTCCATATTAACTAGTATTAATGCATATGCTGCTCATTAACTTAGCATTTTGAATAATACCTGAAAACTTTTATTTCATAATTAGGGGGTGATTTTCTAATTTTAAAAATAGTTTTTTCCAACTATTAAAATGAGTTAATGACAAAGATAACTGTTGCTGTTTCGACATTTAAATGCCAATGTATTTCTGTTTACTTAAATGAAAATTAATAAGTTAAAAAAAATATGATGGAGGATGTGTCATTTTTGTGGGGTGGAGGTTGGTGATTCCCCCCCCCCCCCCCAAGTGATGGGAGGGGGGGGGGAGGAGGAGGAATAAGGTATCTAAATAAATCTGTAGGTCAGTCAATGATCCCCCCTCCCCATGAAAAATCTATACCTATATGTGCCTGGCACTGGCATAGTAATTCCAAAGTGAAGGAGTGGGGGTGGGGGGAATCCCTGGCAATGTCCTACAGATGTTTGATGTAGGAGTTTGTGGCCTAGAGGAAAGTTGATGATAGTTTTTGTCCCTTCAGCTTCAGTACTTCTTTATATCATATAGCCCGACGCAGTGCCGATACACACAAAATATATTTGGGGGGGGGGATTCAAATTCCCAATTCAAGAGTGCTGAAAATTCCCAGTTCCAACGCAGTAAGTGTCCGTTCTGAAGTCTAATTTAAATGTAATCTTACAAGTTGGGCGATTTCTAACCTTCCCTAGCTTTCATTTGTTAAAAATATTAATTTTCTTCAGGCATACATTTTTCCAACTCTGTGTTTTCAGAAGTTGAAATTCCCAACTTTCAGGGTTTCCAGATTATTTGGGTATGAGGGGAATATCATCGTATTAACGACGATGCTCCGGTTGAATCGCCAAATTGTCAAAGCTGTTAGCTCGAGGGTGAAACAAAGGATATTTGGTACAATTGGAAAATTGCTCAACTAAAGCAGTGCGGGGGTTAGTAGTATAAGAAAGGAATTCGCAGCGGTCAATTCTCACAGGTTGCGTTCTCCTCCTTCTGCGAAGAAGAGGCGTCCCCTTCAGAAAGAGAGGCGCCCCCATCGAAACCATTCCCTCCCCCCTACTATCACTATACCCAACGTTATCCATTGTTTGTTTTCAAAATCTCCTTCCGTTCTCCTCAACAATGGGAACCCGTTAACCGGAAATCGACAGTCCCACTCCGTTACGTACCTCAGTTTCGACCCTGCGTCTCGACGACGTCGTTATCGCGTTGCTCGAGATAATGACAGCGAGAAAAAGGAGATTGTCATGTCGGGATGTCGTCGTCTTATTAGCGGAGTTTTAATTTTATTTCATTGTGTGTGTGATGTTGATAATGGGGCGAATTGTTTGCCAAGTGTGCAAGTCCAAAAACAAAAATTCGGGTAGGTACCGATCGCACTGTACGGATTCATGAATACTTTTGGGCCTTGCACGGCGGGGGGAGAGTATTAAATGACCAAACTGGTTGACACGGCCTACCTGTATCTTTTGGATGGTGGGTCCTCTAAGGCTTATTCCCCATAAGTGTTGTATGACGGAAGCGTATACTGCAGCCAAGGGCGACACTCTCCTCCACGGGGGGTACAAAAGCCACAGGGGGTCCCCATTTTTTAAAATAACATGCCTTAACGGGGAAGGGGGGGGGGGGGGGGGCAGCTAGTATTTTATATTGTTGCACATATTAATATAATTTTATGAAAAAAATAAGACCAAATAAAATTATTATTCACAATACTGAATAAATTTAATTTATGAATGTTAATAAATGAATCATTTTCATTTATAAAAAAAACGTATAGAATGAACATTGTCAAACTTCTGTGACTTTTCAAACGTCTAAAATGAACACTGTAATCCCCTCCTTCTGTTATTGAAGTTTTGGTTGACGACCCATTTTTCTATAATCTGCTGAAATGATGTTTCGCGTAAAACCTTTCTGGTCCTGCTCCGACTATATACATTTCTTTACGAAATAACATTGGTGCGAAATAATATTTTTTTTTTATCAGAAATTTGATTTCAGTCAGTATTTCTAAAGCTGATGATAACAAAGCGATGTCTGTGGGGGCGTGTTTATCTACTGCCGTGGGGGCGTACTGTGACGCACGAAGATATATCTCGCGAGGCGTAAAGTAGGATTTACCTCGCAAAATTCTTATTTTAAAAGTTTGAGAGTGGCCATCGTGCGATAGCAGTAAGAAATGACAAGAGATACCTTTGGTGTGGTAATGGTATTAATGTAGTCGTAAACTTGTATTGGGCCTATGAGCCCGAACCACCCTCCCCAATTTCCTTAATTGTATGCCATTTATTAAAAGTTACAGCCATGAGCCTCTATATCTAACTATACATAAAATTCAAATGGCACAACACATAGCCAATATGAACGTTTCTTCCTACTGGGAAAAGGGGCTAAATTCTCAACCCTCGATCTGTTTGTTTTGATACGGCGTGGGTTATTCGACACGGGTTTTGATACGATTGGTACTGTATGGCGTTTATTTGTTAAATTTCAGCAATTTTAAATCTCATTAGTTGTTGCTCTGATTAGGGGATTGAGTTAATGGTCAGTTCCAACATTTCCGATTATGACCAATTGGTCTAAATATTATCGTCTTCGTCAGAGCGATCAAATAAACTCTCGGCGTCGGAAAGATCGCAGTAGAAAAAGTACACGGCTGATTGTACGCAAGATTACTTAAAATGCTTTATTTTGCACAATGATGACTGGTAGGAGGGCTGGAAATGCATGTATTTCCAGAATAGCATTGAATACCAACAACAACAGAGAAATGCCATTTGTTCTCCATCGAAAAAAATTCCGTCAAAATGCATTGATCACCCTGTAAGCACCAGACAGTTCTCAGCAACGGGCTGCAGACATATGAAGCAAAAAGAGCCGTGTTTTTGTCTCATACGATGCAAGAAACGTTCAGTGTTTTTCGTACTTCCTGAACAATTTTAAAAACTGGAGCTACCTTGTTCTTGCATCCACATCTCCGATTGTGTTTTGTATATAGTAAAATGTTTTATACGCAAAGCATTTGCACCAAATTTTCGTCTGGTAGATATCAGCATAGCCGGCAACTGAATTTCGAACCTGATTAAAAAGAGCATTACCTCCTAAAAAAAGTGCTGATTTTTTAATCTATAAATCTTTTTTGTTTACTTTTGGAGAAAAAAAATATTTACATATAGCCATTTAATTTTAATAAAAAAAAATATGTTTTGTACCGGTAAAATTAAACTATATTCAAATGAGCGATTTTTGTTGTTGCCGAATGTGGTCAAAATGTAAAGATCTTGGTTTAATCACCTAAAGAGGAAACATTTCATTTGGTTTGCTGTCATTTTTTCATATGCAGCACATTTGCTACGAATCGACAAAAGTAGACGACATGCAAAAAATATGGTTTTTGTAAATTGGGACCCTTGAAATCAATTACTACGCGGTTATAAAAGCACATAATGAAGGATATATAAAAAGATACAAGAAGCCTTGTCTTATTTATTGACACTGTTCGTGGCTTCATTAGCCGCCTCGTTATATCTTTTTCTTTTTGCTCATTTCCCCCACTAAATATTTATATTTTTTTGAGAAAAAAAATATTTGTTTTTATTAGGGATGAACCGGATAGTGGTTTTGCCGGATATCGGATATCCGGCGCACATTACAAACCGGATATCGGAACTGGATTTTGCCGGATATCCGGCAGTTTCTTTTTTATGAAAATATCTTCTCATACACACTAGAAAAAATGGAAATCGGTCAAAAATTACAAAATATTTTTTTATTCTATAATATTCCCCAATTCCTTACCTTTAATGTGATACCAAGATTGAATAAACATTAAAAAAAAAAAAAATTACAAAGGGTTATTCTAGGGTGCTGCTAGCAATGGGCGTATGTTTTGTACACTTTCATTTAATTTCTAAATAATTGTATTTTTACCATATGGGAACGTCCATTGTTACTCTTGTGACGGTCAGAGAAAATTTTCATAAAAACGTACATTTTTTTACAATACTAAACATATTTAGGATAAAATTCAAAATTACTATTTAAAAGTTCATGTCATTCCGCTTCATAAAACATATCTAATATGTAATTTAGTATATTTTTGTAGTCTAGGAAATAAATAAAAATTTTGTTACTCTTGTGACCACTGGAAAAGGCAAAATATAAAAAGTGTTTTTAAGGTAGAATTCCTGTGAATTATATGAGAATAAAAAACTCAAATTTACAAATATAATAGAGCAATTATATCTCTTCAAAAGGGAAAAACTTTTGAATCTCTTTGACAAAATCTGAATTATTGGTATTGTTTTAAGTAAAAGACTAAGCGTTACTCTTGTGACATTTTGTCCACAATTGAATTTCTGCTTAAAAACCTCAAAAAATCATTAATTTATGAGCTAATTCTCGATTTTTTTTATATACAACAGTTTTAAACATTGATAGGAGTCTAAAATTGCTGAAAAGGGTATAGAATTATTATATTAAAAAATAGTTTACTAAAAAAATATTTTACAAATATAAGAGCAACAAAATTAGCCACAATTTGGTTTCTTTTGTATCAAATAGTATGATCATAAGGTTCAAACTTTTTACTTTTGTGTGTATTAAAGCACCTTATTTGATATTCATCATATACTGTTAGAATTAATGGACCACAACATAGTTTACATTGACCTACTGGTTATATTGCAATTTCTCGGCTCCTTTGCGTTCTGCTACTGAGCAGAATTGCTCTTCGTCTTCATCATCGGTTTCACTTGCAGTTTTATTGCTGTTTCCTTTATAAAATATGAACTCTTTGTAGGAATTATCGTGTGTTATGGTCAATGGTAGATAGTGGCATTTTTGGTAGCTTCGACAAAGTGTGTTTTTGTGTGCCCTCGACTATACAATTTCTCCAAGAGTAATATGCAAATCTATTCTTTGGCAATGATTTCTTCATTTGGTACATAAAGTATGTTTACCTTTGTTGCACCATGAACAAGTTCTGCAAAATCAGCAGCTTTTTGTATAATTGCTTTTTACCATGCACTTCATTTCATAGACATCACTTAAAAAAAGGAAAACAGCACCGCACTACAGCACTCGTATCATAAGCTGTTGAAAAAAATGTCCATGAAAACTGTTAATATTTAAGTGCTGACATGTTTACAAAATTATATTTTTGTTTAAATTGGCCTGTGCAACCATCAGAAAATACTGGATACACTTCTGACCGATGTATTTTCTTGGAGATGCTGCATTAAAATATTGTGCAAACACATTTACAGAAAATCTGTATTGTATTATATAATAGTCGTTCTATGATATCTTTTTAAAATGCACATTCTGAATGTCTACCAACATTCAAGTAAAGTATCAAAGCACCAGCGACATAACAAAATTGAAACAACAGGCTTGAAACAACAAATTTCCCAACTTAACGATTCGAAATTCCCAACTCAACAGTGCTGAAAATTCCCAGTTCCAACTTATCAGCGTTTTTCATCTTTTTTATATACATTTTAGGTAACATTAAACAGTTCTCTCGCAAGTATTGATTTGTTGCACCCATATTCCAATGCAATGTCCGTTCTGAGGTCTAATTTAAATGTAATGATACAAGTTAGACCATTTCTAATCCGCCCTAGCTTTCATTTGCTAATAATATTAATTTTCTTCAGGTATAAATTTTCTCAAATTGGGGATTTTTAGAAGTAGGAATTCCCATCTTTCAGGGTTTCCAGATTATAGTTGGGTCGTGCTCCTCCCGGTGCGACAGGCCTGCACAGCATGCTAAATCAATAAATCTTTATGAATGGAGAAAATAAATCTGCAACTGTCCTATGAATTACTTTGAAAGTTTTTATGAAAACCACAAATACACCATTCTGAGGACCTGCTGTCATAATTGTTCTGTAATTTTAAAGTAAAAAAAAAATTAAGTTCATTCATTTTAAAAACATGAATGAATGCAATTTAATTTGATTTAAATTAATTATGTAATTAATTATTAATATAATTAATTATAGAAAAACTACTCAAGAACTTATTCTTAAAAAGGGCAAAGCCAAATAAACTTAAAATATTGTTTTTGTTTT
The DNA here is from genome assembly GCA_963932185.1 of Troglohyphantes excavatus. Classification (NCBI taxonomy): domain Eukaryota; kingdom Metazoa; phylum Arthropoda; class Arachnida; order Araneae; family Linyphiidae; genus Troglohyphantes; species Troglohyphantes excavatus. The sequence goes on along the minus strand of OZ010671.1, from coordinate 71,626,375 downwards.
GGTCTGAAGACAACCTATTTGATTTACTTGCCAGAAATGTTATGCGTTACTCTTGTGACACAGTCATTTGTTACTCTTGTGACAACACAACAGAGGCTGTTCTATGCATGGCACACAAAAAATAAATGGTGTAAAATATGTCTTATTCCACCAAATCAGAGATTAAAAGGTTTCAAGTAAAAATGTTAAGTAGTTTTTGCAAATTTGAAACTTTTATATGTTTTTTGTTACTCTTGTGACAATTAAACATCACTATTAAATAGAGTTAAAATTTTATTCAATAGCTAATCTAAAATATTTCAACTATATATATATGATAAATATGTAAATGGATTATGAATTTGTATATATAATGATTTCAATTAATGAACAAAATTAAGAAAATAATATACTATAATCGAAGTGACATTTTTGGTCCCAATAAAAGTGAAGAAATAAGTCAACTTTCAGAACAATTTCACTGCTGACTATTAATTCTTATGAAATAATACCTTACAAATTCATATCCAGCAACTTTCTAGGATTAAATTGATATACCACACTTACAGTTTGGTTAAAATTTTAATTTCAGTAAAAAGTTTCATTTTTGGTGGACGTTCCCATATGCCTTTTCATTCCAAAACATAAAAACTCAAGTTTGCTTAAACTTTTGAGAAATTTATTTTATTTTTATATTAGTTGTGAGATGTTATGACCCTCCACCATAATGATTCGTTAAAAAAAATTAATAGAATTTTAAAGTTAAAAACGAGAAAAATTCAAGGGAGAATCTGCACACTGTTAATACATTGGTAGAATTTTCAGGAAAATACTTAAATCAAAGATATTTGACCGCCGCAAAAAAAAATCTTGGATGTTTTATTCATCCGGATATCCGGCTTGGTAAATCGGATATCTGGTACTTTACTTCCGGATATCGGATAGTTACCGGATAGTTAAAAATCAACCGGATAGGCCGGATACCGGATAGTTACCGGATATCCGTTTCATCCCTAGTTTTTATTACAAAACTTGAATCTTGCTTTCAAATATTAAAAATAAATTCGCAATACGAAATAAAATGAGAGAACGCATCTCCCTCTGAATATGTGATAGTGCAAGTGCTTCCCCCACTCTCCCCTCTCTCAAAGGGGTGCCGAAATCTAAAAATAAACGTGCTACACCGACTGCTTCGTGTGTCAAATATAGCTCTTTCTAACTCCTCTATGGGCTTAGTGCAAACAGCTGGTGTACAACAGCAACCTCATATTTTGTTTTGTTTCAGATTTTTAAATTCTGAATCCGAAGTACATTGGGATAGGAAAGATGGTCGTAGGAAAGGAAGGGGTTCAGGGAGCACAAGCCCCCCCCCCCCCCCCCCCCTGATATATTCAAAATTGATCAAATTGCGATTGCCACTTTTTTTAAGTCGTATATGCAGGCAATACTTGTTATGTTAGCTTAGCGTCCATGGCCCAAGTGGCTGCTTGAGTCGCCAAATTTAGGACGACGCTACATTTTCATGTAACATGGCGAATGTAAGTGGTCATTTTATAGTTTGTAATTTGTGATCCATGAAAAATGTATATCTGAGTATTTCTGAGAACAGTAGACCTCACGGTCGAAAGAAAAAGGGTGCACTTTACATCAAATGGAGCTACGAAAACGGACGGCCGCCATCTGGGAACGGATCCGTCGATTTTAATGACTTCAAGGAAATTGCTGCCAAATTTTAAAATAAATAAATAACAAGTTTGATAGTGACTGCGTAACAAATAAATGGACAGACAAGCGAAATGACGAACGGTCGAGTTAAAACAGGACTACTTTCGGTTATTAAGAATTCGTTTCGCTCTAAAATGTCTATATATTAAAAAAAATTCTGCTCTTTTACCACCCTTCAAAAATGAGGGGGCCTGTGCGGAAGCACGCGCAGCACATCCTTCATTGGGCGGCCCCGATAAAAAAAACCTGAAAAATAAATATGGGGATTGAATTATTGTTTGCAACTCTAAAGCTACTTCAAGATGCACAGATTATTATTAAAAAAAAATACAAACTACGCCAAGTTTGTTCTCGAGAATAAAAAATATTCACTGATTCATATCGTGCTGAAAACGAATTTTTTAAATGAGCCGTCTAGTTTCAGAACCAGATAGATCCATTTTCATAAATTTTACAGGAGAAGACAAAAACGATTGACAACCACATACTTTCGGATCTACTTTGAATGCATTTTTCAGATTGGATTCCGTTATTTTTGGTCGATACCGCTTTGCAAAGGGATGCAGTGCATTGAGAACTTGTAAAACATATTAAAAAAATGTCCACAAATTTGTGAAAAATGTGAATTTATCTGTCTGGTTCTGAAATGGACGGTTCACATAATTTTAAATCACTTATATTTTATTTTGATTAAATAAAGCTACCAACCATCTTTATATTCCGAGATATTACTTCCGGATATGACTTGGTGTTTCCCAATATTCAGACAATGCTGTTGTTTTTCTCCCACTAATCGAACCTTGATGAACTCTGATGACCAACCACCGCTTGGCTCTGCTCTTCCTAGAAGTGGCCAACGTCGACAATTGAAATTGAAGCCTTGGCAAAGAACGCCTTGAAAAGTTTCGACTTTTAATTTCGAGTTCGAATGCAACGATCTGAAGACAGTCATCGAAAAAAATTTTTTCACCCCTCTAACGATGGTTGTTTTCGTAAGGGCCGGGTTTCTTTTATTCTTTTCGACACACTTTTACGTTAAACTAGTTGGAACTCTGTGCAATGAACTGCTTGTGGATCTCTCTGTGAAATATACTCGGATTGTACTTTCGTTTATGGAATTAGTTGCCACATTGTACAATGGATTGATCGTGGCTTTGTACGTTGGACGTTTACTTTGGTCGTAAAATCGTTAATTGACAACATGGAAACAAGTATTGCAGCGTCGTTCACATTCTGATTCGGGTAAGACCATTACGCAGATCGTTATTCTACATTTTCTATACAGCGGAAGTGCGTAACTTGCATTGTATTGCTTTCAAATTTGTTGGACAACTGTTCAACAAATCAGATTGTTCCAGCTATTTAATTACGAGTTTCACATTTCAAACATTCACATTTTCGTAAATCGGGGCTGAAAATTTCTGGATGTTTTCGTTGACCAGCCTTCCATTACTTTCCAGTGACTTAAAAATAGTATTAATTCGTATATATCATTTAAAGCTACGTTTAATATATTAAAATTTAAAACAATGTGTGAAATTATTTTATGAATTCATTCTATTTGGCGTTTACGAAACTTCCGAGGTAGTAGTTCCATGCCGAGTTCCACGCGGATAAAATTATCGCTGAGTTGGCGTAAAGTTCCTTGCAAATGTAACGTACTTCCAAGTTCACTGTCAAAAATGCATACTCATTTTTGAAGAAGCTGTGGTCATATTTGACGAAACAGACGCCTGCTAAATGCCAAACTGATAAAATTCATGTTCTCGTTTTTTGGCGAATTTTTTTTCTTCAAAAATGAGGACGATTTTAACACGTTGACTGCCAAGCGAGTGAAATACAACTCGTATCTTCATACTTCCAGTGGAGATCTGTGCAGTTGAATGAGTGTTGCTGACAGTGCGGCGGAGTGATGTTTTGGACGAAAGATCTTTTGTGCACTGTGCCTAATGAAAACCATTCCTGGCGGAACTGCACACAAGGCACGTGGTCAGCAGAGCGTTCAAGCGTGCAACCTTCGTTCGCCATTTTCTTTTCACTTTGATCTATGGTAAATAAGCCTTTTAAAACTCACTATTTTGCTACGTTTAATGGCGACTTTTCATTTTATACGCTGCTGGAATCTTGAATCGCAAGTTTGTGCGTTTGCTTATTTGCACTTTCTAGGCATGTGTTGGATAAGAATGTTTGTTTTTTTATTTTTCAAACGCTGACGATCAACCCTGAATTTGTGTTCACAACGATTCTTCGACACTGTTCTGGAAAAAAAAAATTGCAGAAAATATTTATAAATTCCGTGCAATAGCATATTGCTGTTCAAAAACAGCTAGTATCCCCTTGGGGGAGCAGGGGCGGCTCAAGGTAAATTTTGCACATGGGCAAGAAGAGATTTTGGCGCCCCCCCCCCCCTCTCCCCCATTTTTAACCCCTCCCCCTCGGGGGGGGGGGGGGGGCTTTTATTCAAACCTTTTTTTTTAATAGTATATAGATGGAAATTATCAACAATTGCATGATTTGACACAAAACATGAATAATTTAGTAAAATTGGTTTGAATAATAGAAATAATGGTCACTAAAATAAAAAATATTTTTGCTAGATAGATAGCAAATCAACATATAAATTATTTTTATTAGTAATATCTAAAAAAATGTAGTAAATGACTTATAAACAGGGAAAAGGGTAGTTATTAAAATTTCTGTGGGACCCACCACTTCTCTTGATGCATTTTTCTGAGTATGAAGGACAGATCTTGAATGTTATTATGTTTCACATTTTCCATATTTGCCAGAGACTTTTTAAAATAAAAAAAAGAAAGGGAAATGTTTTTTTTTCTTCCTTTATTGGACAGTACTTAACCGTACCACAGACCGAATAAGGATTCAACACCACCCACTATGAGAAGGGGTGTAATTCCCCCCTCGGTTTTCCACCGACCTGATGTCCTTTCCCAGTGCCATAAATTTGACACTTGATATTGTGGCTGGGGTGGGCTTTAGCATTTTCTTGTTGAAAAGTCTATTTATCGTTCTTTCTGTTTGGAGTGCTATTTAAAAGATTGATGATTTTCCTGAGAGAGAAGACCCCTTTTCGATTGATGTTTTGAATGCTTGTTATCTCTATCGAGTATTTTATTACCCCTTACCGCAGGGGCGATTCAATTTAGTTTCGTATTACAACGGAGTCTGAAGAATTTACATCTACCTCTGGGCTTACGCACAAGATGTTTCTTACCCAAATCACTGCCCCCTGATCCCCTCCCAAGAAATGTCACCCGTGGTGAAGTTGGGGATTTCTTTGTTGTCATTTCTTATTAAGTGCTTTACAAAAACAATTATAATTGCTCCCTATATACCTCCGGGGGAAAAGATTTTAAAGTATTATTTCTGAAAAGGTGACGTGCACACACACACTTCACATCCATGTAAAAATAATGCAAGGAGTAATTTTCCTTTAGCACACAATTTAAATTTAATTTTCGAATTAAATAGCCCTGTTTTAACAATAATGTTTAATTTTTTTTAATCTTTTGCAATACTCTTGAATGGGTATGCCATGGGGTGCCAAATTCGTCAGAATTGTTTAGAAAGTGGACACACTCAAAATCGTTCATTCTCGAAGTTTTCTTGTGATACAACAAAGAACTTTGTATATGCACAAATTTTGCCGGCATACAAATATATTTGCAAAACACTAGGCAGCGAAAATATAATATTTAAAATAGTACATTACAAAAAGAGAACTTTGATATTTTTATACAGATAAAATTGAAGCATATAATTATTCCAATCTTAGAATTTGACAAAATTAAATATTTAAAATTGGTCAAAAAATATTGCAGCAGAACTTAACCCCTCATTTTAAAGAATAGATTGCATTATACCAAGTGTCCAAGTAAAGTGTAACTAGTAAAATGCACTTGTAAAAACCAATTATTAAAAAAAAAGGAAAAATAAATAATACTATAATATTTCTTTCCTTTCCTTGAAAGCATGAAATTGAGTCAATTATCTCATTTTGAAATCCGAATTTATTATTGGTATAACTTTCAACAAAACATTCACTTCTCTTTTTTCTCTGTTAATATTTTTTCAAACTAATTTTTATTGCTAACAAACATGGCTCGATTTTTTTTTAATTGACAGCATCGCCAAGGGAGCCCTATTTCTTAAAACAATGTCGAAAACACAAAAACCTTTTTCTCCCACGCATATTAAGAGATTACTATACAACTCAAAAATAAAATTTATTAAAGGGTTAGCATAAATATTTGCAAAAATTGCAATAACAATAAGAAATGTCATGTATAGATTATTTTTATATAATGGCCTAGCTAAAATACAGTTGGGGTCTCTAAAACAAGAAACTTCATATACCTTATGGAAACTTCAGGTTCCGCTAAAAAGCGTGTTGCAAGTTTTCCTAGAGAAAAATCCACATCTGGCTTTGAGGACATTTATTTGGATGTGAGGGGTTGTTGTTTTCAGGGGGTTGGGAAAGGAGAGCTTTATGAGTGGGGTCTTTTCGACTGCTCATTAAAACATTTGCGAACACTGTTTATCGACCACCGGACCACAGGATATATACGACGAAGTCGACCACAGGATGCATGTGCTAAAAAAAAATACAAATAAAAGATGGGGGGGGGGGGGGGGCAGTTTGGGGAATCGTCCCATTGATCGCCCACGAGTTTTTTTTTTGACGTTGCTTATCTTTCTAATGTATCAGGCTCGCATTCGCCTTTAAAAAGATTCCTTTATTTTCTTTCCTAGCCAAGAGAATCCCCGTCCCGAGGTGGTACGCGGTACGGCCATTAAAAAAGATTTATAATGGTCTGGGGATAGAAGACAAGTCACGGAGGTCAACCCCTTAATGTGACCACCCGTAGCTCGAAAAGTGGGGTGGTGAAAGCGTGTGACTGGTCTTCAAGCTTTTGAAAATGTTCAGTTACGAAATAAGTTGCAGTGAACAGCGGAATTTCGCGATTTGAACTCAGTAGCTCCGGAAGTTATTTCAAAGAGCTATGGCAGGAAAAACTAACATTTTGTTCCAAATAAACATACTTTTTTCTGGAATATTTTTTAATACACGTTATTTGAATGTACGTAAGGCAACTGCCATACCGGTTCCGGCGCCAATGCAATCTTTTATTATTATTTAGTTGAAGATTACATTTCTTCGAATACACCAACAGTTATTAGAGGACACGTTCCTGTACAAAATCTATTAAATAAGAAGGGGGGGAGGGGAATTGTACAAAATTATATAGAGAAAACGGTTGGTACTAAATTGTCGTTAGTATTATAAACAATTGAGTGACATTTGTATATTATTTATGTTAAAAAACAATTAAAATTATATGTTTAATGAAATGTACTACAGAAAAACAAAAATATTGGGTTTATTATAAAGCATTTAACAACTGTATTTTTTTAGCGTCACGGTCACGTGATATTGAGGGGGAGGGTGGAGGGAATTGGGAAAACGCTAACGCCACCCTAACAAAGGCGTTGCATCAAAGAAAAAAAAATATTTTAATATTTCTACGAAATAATTCTATTAAATAAGGGACTGAGTTCCTTTCCCTACTCGCTAACGCTCCTTCGGCCCCCTATATATTGTTACAACGGCAGTAGTTTTTATTTACATTAGAAAAAAATAAGTAGAGCAATCATTCAAAACGTATTTTGTCACATTAAGGGGATTTGTAGGTAAACGCGCAATTAACTTTCCCTAAATGCATTGACTCGTATACGGATTCCAATGTTTACAAAGTTAATTTAAATGGAACAGTGTTGTGGACGAGTAAAATAGCTTAGTTCGATTAAAATTCGGATGGAATTTCAGTGATATAATAATTTAATTTTTATAAATTTTGAATAAACCACATTTTGAATGTTTGCTCCTCATTTTCTGATCTGAAACTTCAATTGTTACTGTTTTTCTTATACGTAATACTGTAAAATATAATGAAACGTGAGCAACTTTAATATCGATTCTACCGAGACGGCCTCCGTTTAAGTTTATGAATTAAAAATAACTTTTATCGTTATGGAAAGAACCGTTCATATATTACGTCACGCACCTATAGGGAAGAATAGGTGTCTATCCCGCTTGATTGTGCGATGTGTGAATAATGTGAGAAGGGGAGGGGTGAAACGGATCATGACGTACCAAATTTTATTTTATAAAAAAAATGCTGAAAATATGTTTAATAAAGAGTTGTTTTGCATCGAGTCCTTGGTTCTTTCTTACACACACAAAGTAGGAAAGGGTAAGAGGAGTCTAACTTAGAAGGACAAAAGTCAACAAACGTTTACTCAATTAATACAATTGCCATACAATAAAACATAAAATGGGATATTTCATGACAAAAACGCACATGTTCATTAGTTATCTATGCGCACAACATCTATTCATCAATGGACCTACAATTTTACATGAATCTATATTGAGTATAGGTGTATTGTTTCCCTCGTCCAAAAAAAGTGTTTTATAAAAATTAGTCTGTTTAGTGTTTGTAAACGCAATATCTCAAGAACTGATTATAGTACAAAAACCAAATTTGATAAATATCTTCCAGTTACTGCTGTTTATACAAGACAAATGATATTTATTGCTTAACATTTGAGGGGTAAAATTTTTATTTATTTGAATCCTTTTGGGTATGGGCACTCTTGCTAACTCTATCCATAGAGCGAATCACTTTACTGTTCATCTGCATAATTAATCTAGCCCAAGTCTAAAAAAACTAACGGATTTCCACTTTAATCAAAAAAAGTTAAATCCTTTGTTTATTTTGTAATAAGCATTTTCAAAAGGATTTTAAGAGAGTGCTAAATCCTGCTGGTTGTTTGTGATGGGAAGCTTCTTGAAAAACAGAATGTGGGCAGGGGGAAAATCATAACGAGAACTGTCGTGTTCATCGACGAGAAATATTTAAAATGGTAGAGTCTGTTCAGTTCGCGATTCTTGACTAGAGTAGGTTTTAAAAAACGTTCGGCACTCACTAGTCGGTTACAATTTTAAAACACCCCCGAAACGTTTTTGAAATAAATTTTTTATTCATTTGTATTGATTAAAATAAAGTTAAAAAAAAAAATTATTAAAAAAAATTATAAAATTAAAAAAAAAAAAAAAGGAACCAAATTTGGCGCCCTTTGAGGATGGCGGCGCCCTGGGCAACTGCCCAGTTTGCCCTGCCCTTAAGCCGCCCCTGTGGGGGAGCAGTCTGGGACTTCTGGGCATCTCAACCTTCTTTCGAGCAGTCGTTTTAAGAATCTCGTATAATATATTTTTTTAACATTGTTTATTTTAATTTTCACTGGATAAATTAAATTCTATAAATAAAAAAAGTATGTTTAAACCCTATAAATAATAAAAAAAATCATATATTTTATTGTTTTACAAATATTTAAGCCTGCCGTCAGACATTATACCGTCAGACATAAGAAATTTTTCCATTTTTCTGTCATGGCAGTTTTCGGCTTCTATAGAGTTATAAAAAGGAGAGGGGTTCCATTGCACCACACGTCAACCCAGAGCATCCTAGGCATGTTCTAGAGCAGAGGTTCCCAAACTATTTTGGTCGTGGAACCCCAAAATTTGTTGCCAATGATCGCGGAACCCTGAATATTTTTTAATCAACGACTTTTCAAAATTTAATATTTGATATTAAATGAAACAAGTATTATTTTGGTATTTTTAGATTTTATTGAATTAAGCAAAACTAAAAAAAAAATCCTCATGCAAATAATAATTAAAAAAAATACAAAACATAAACTAAAATAAATGAAAAATCTTTCATGTGAAGAATGCATCTGCTTCTTTAATTCCATGATTCTTTTGAAATTGGACGTTTGGTTTGATAACTGAACTCGCATATCGGTGCAGCATCAAGTCTGTTACGATATTTGGTTTTTGTCGCAAAATATTTTGAAAACCCAGCTTCACACAAATGGTTGCAAACGGCAATATAATTCGAATAGCCTGTTTTGCTAATACTCATCGAATACATTTGACCAGAATATTGTTAATGAAACTGTTCTAAATTTGGCTTCTAATTGTGTATCCGAACTCAATTCAAACAAATTTTCATAATCCCATGGAATAAAATCCTTTTGGTTTTTATTTTATTTTAAAAGGATTTTGTACCCAGTAATTATCTTGATTCTCTAGGTTTGGAAAATAATCACTGAGTGATTGCTGTAAACTGGACAAATGTGTTTTTATACCATCACGGATTTCCATATCTAAATCCACTTCAGATTCTTTGAGAAAATCACTAAGCGCCTGGAAACACTTGGAAGTTATTTTGCTCCACAGCTGAAATCCAATATTGTATTTTCCTTGAAAAGGCAACCAATTTATCTTTTGTTTGCAATATGTTAACTTGTTTTCCTTGCAGAGCCAAACATAATTCGTTCACTTTTCCAAATATATCAGCAATATATGCAAGTGTAGATAGCCAAGCCATATTTTTTAATCTGTCTGATAATTCAAATTTATGACCAATAAAATAAGCCATCAGTTCCTTTCGCAATTCAAATATTCGCACAAGCATTTTACCACGCGATAACCATCTAACTTCCGTATGAAGAAGTAAAGTGGTGTGAAGACTACCCATATCTTCGCACATGGCTTTGAAAATACGTGATTGCAATGGTTTACTTTTGATAAAATTATTTATCTTCACTGCTTCAGCTAGAACAGATTTAAATGTCACCGAAATCCTTTTTGTTACTAATGCATGTTTGTGAAGAATGCAATGAGTACTGTTACAGTTTTTTGCAACATTTTAAATCCGTGCTACAGCACCACTCACTTTTCCTGTCATATTGCACAAAATAAAATCATAAATTTTGGGGGTCGATTGTAAATTTTCCGAGGAAAATTTGAATATATTAAACACTATTCTTATTTTTTTTAATCAAATAAAATTTGTCACGCGGAACCCCTAATTTTTTTCGTGGAACCCCAGGGTTCCACGGAACCCACTTTGGGAACCACTGTTCTAGAGGATTCCGGACTGTAGAATAAATTATCTTCATTTCCAGAATTTCAGAGACTCCATCTCTTTTGAGCGGGGTAGCATTATCATTCATTTACAAACAAAAATTACCGAACCACTACTACACTAAAAAGACGAGC